>OZ038507.1:87084420-87101920 GCA_964036315.1 Acanthosepion esculentum
AGAGAATATATAGAGAGAGATAGAGAGAATATATATATATAGAGAGAGAGAATATATATAGAGAGAGAAAATATATATAGAGAGAGAGAGAATATATATATAGAGAGAGAGAATATATATATATAGAGAGAGAGAATATATATATAGAGAGAGAGAGAGAATATATATATATAGAGAGAGAGAATATATATATATAGAGAGAGAGAATATATATATATAGAGAGAGAGAATATATATATATAGAGAGAGAGAATATATATATAGAGAGAGAGAGAGAATATATATATAGAGAGAGAGAGAGAATATATATATAGAGAGAGAGAGAATATATATATATAGAGAGAGAATATATATATAGAGAGAGAGAGAGTGAATATATATATAGAGAGAGAGAGAATATATATATATAGGGAGAGAGAAAGAATATAGAGAGAGAGAGAAAGAATATATAGCGAGAGAGAGAGAGAATATATATATATAGAGAGAGAGAGAATATATAGAGAGAGAATATATATATATAGAGAGAGAGAGAGAGAGCTCTCTCTCTCTCTATACTCTCTATATATATATATATTCTCTCTCTCTCTCTTTTCCTTTCATGTGGTTTGTTGATAATTTTCCTGTTGTGCTTTTTTATTATTTGTGCCATGTTCTCGGCGCAACTGTAGCTGATTTTTACTGTCTTTTTGTTGAATATTTTGTGTCAGGTGCTTGATTCCGGGAAGTATGTGTAAAAGTTTGAAGAGTATTTCTCCTATGTTTGTTTTTATGTTTTTGCTGTACAGTGGGTTGAACTATATGATATTTCTTTTCCTGTTGGCTTTTTTTGTGTTCTGTGGTGAGTATGTGAGTGTTGCTGGGAATCTGCTATCTTTTAGGGCTGTTTCGTATTCTTTCTTAGCTTTGTTAAATATGGATTCATTGAAGGAATTGTCGGAAAGCCTGCAGTAAATCAATTTTGGTATCTGTTTGATTATAGAAGGCAGGTGGTTGGAAGATGTGTGTATATAGAGTGGTTTATCATTGGGTTTTCTGTATGGCTTGTGTGTGCCTTTTCTTAGGTTGAAGGTAACATCTAGAAAATCTTCTTCGTTTAGGTTAGTTTTTATATCTATGTCGAATCCGTTATTTTTGAAAATCTTTATTATTGCTTTTCTAGTTTTGTCTGTTACAGTTTCTTAAGATTATGAGACCGTCGTCCCTGTAGAGTCCTGTGTCATTTCTATCTATTATTTTGCTTAGTTCGTGTAGTAAGTAAATACCTATGATTTCACATGTCTCTGCACCATCAAAGCTTCCCATTGTAGTGTCAAATATCCCATCTTTCTTTATCCATGCTTCTTCATGGTGAAATAGTAATGATTTACAGGTGTGTTTAATGATGTCGATTTCATTTGGTTTTATTATTATTTGTTCCTGAGCTAAGTTGATGGCCTTATCTAACGTACGTTCTGTTATGGATGGGTAAAATTCTTTTATGTCTAATTGTAGGAAGTGGCAATTTTGTTTGTTGTTTATGCTGTGGAACCAGTCAATAGTTGCTTTTGTGTTTTTCCACTGGTTTACTCCTAACTTCTTCCTAAGTTCAGAATAAATTCTTTCTAGTATCATTTTACTTATTTTACCTAGTTCGCTTTTGGCTGGTTTATGAGTCTGCATGCAGGGTTGCTTTTGAAATTTTCTTTGTGGTCTTTTAGTGTGATAAAGGCTTGCGCCTTGCTGATGCAACTTATTCAGTCATCTAGGTCTAATTTTTGGGTGATTGCTTTAGCTTCTTTATTGATGTTGTGTTCTATTGTTTTAGGTGCCTTTTTGTATGTTTTGGTTATGTTCTTGAGTAATTTATTGTGCGTGGAAGGGCTTAGTTTGTATAAATTTCTTGTTTTGTCAGCTGCGATAAATACATTTGCTGAATTGTTTATTTTAGTTATATCTTCTTTTAGTTTTTTTTTTAATGCATCTTGTTTTTTATGGAATTTTATGTTTCTAACTAGGTCAGTTAAGTCTTTCTCAAAGTCATCTAATTATTTTTGTTGGGGGGGGGGGGGGCGGCATTTTTTTTGTTTTGGAGCCGTATTTTTCCTTGAGTGTATTTTTATTGTGAAGCTCCTGGTTTAAAAAGTGGGCTTTCCATCTCATTCTTTTTATGAAACTTTCTGTTTCAATTAATTTTAGCTTATATATGGAAGGGGATGGGATGGGTATGTTTTTTAGGGAGTAGTCGAGGCTAAATCTTTTATGTCCATACTGTGTTATAAATGTAGCAAAAGTGCTCTACTGATTATCTGGAGCTGAATATGAAGAAATAGTCTTAACATGTGCTATATTTATGGGATAAAGTGGTCAATATCAGAGATAGAGCGTGTGTAAATATAAAAGTGAACATAGAAGTCAACACATAGAGGCAACAGTCTGTTTCATGCTAGATGCAATCGTCAGGCCATGAGTGCTGTTATTTTTCTCAGCTATTTATATATACGAGTCAGTGGTGCATTGTGGGTAGTCTATTTTGGCGGTTATTTTACCGGAAGTCGTTTATGAATAAAAAATAATAAACAACTTCCGGTAAAATAACCGCCAAAATAGACTACCCACAATGCACCACTGACTTGTACATATATAAATAGCCGAGAAAAATAACAACACTCGTGGCCTGACGATTGCATCTAGCATGAAACAGACTGTTGCCTCTAAGTGTTGACTTCTATGTTCACTTTTATATTTTATATTTATATAATATATATATAGATATATAGTAAGGTAATGAAGGGCTTGGTAATCTGTATGGATAATTCCAAAGGGGGTGTGATCCTGAGAGCTCAATGTAACAACAGAGTAAATATTAATTAGATAATTAAGAAAGAGGCAACCTTAAGTTTCCATGACTATTATTTATTTCACCAGAAAATACATTTTTCCTGTTTCATCAGATCACATTTCTAGGTAACTAGAGATGTGACCTGATAAGATGTATCTAAAGATGTGACCTGATGAACCAGGGAAAATATATTTTCTGGGGAAATAACATATAGTAATGGAACCATAACGTTGTCTCTTTTTTAATTATTTAATTAATTTATATTATATATATATATATATATATATATATATATAGAAAGAGAGAGACAGACAGAGTGAAAGAATTTGAATGTTGTGTGTATCTGTAATTTGTATATCCCTATTCTTAAGCATCTAAGAATGCTCTACTTTAAATTATTTTGAAATATGTAAACTAAGCTTAGCAAAAAAAATACTAACCATATAAAAAGAAAATCTGCTATATATATATATATATATATATATCTTTATGAAATCATCCTTTTTTTTTAAAGTAACAAGTAGAAAGATATAACATTTTTGTTTCACACTTTCTCAAAATGGATGGCTTCTTTTTAATAGCATTCCCAAGAATTATTGTTATTTTCACACTTTTTTTAAAGGAATGCCTCAGCCTGCCAACAGTTTGAAACAATTTCAATTTATTAGATTATTCACATCTTTGAGTTCTAAAATTTGTAGTTTCTCCTCTATGCAAAGACTGTCATCTTTCCCTGTTTCTCTTTCTATTTTTTTACTACATTCCATTCAACCGATGCTGTTTTATCTTTCATTTTAATTTCCCATCTATATTTTGATAACATGGTGTTATTTGTATATCTTTTGTATTTGAATGATAGCAAATGATTTGCATACCTTTCTTTAATTTCTTACCCAGTTGCTCTAATGTAAATCATCTCCTTCCCTGGATCTCTCCTTTGTTGTACTTTTACCAGATATAGTATATTTCCTCCTCTACAATTTTCCTGCAGTAAACATTTTGTTTTATTTCTACAATTTCTTTTGTATTTTTATTTATTTATTCAAATGTAACCAATTTTTATGGTGTTTCATTTAAATATTTAGTTTAAATTGTATGGTTTATAGAAATGCTAATAAGCATTTTAGGAATACTTTTTTAAAAATTCCTTAAAATCGTGCCAACATTCTTATCTTGTTGTGGATTAAACCATATTGTATTTTTTTGGGGGGGGGGGTCTGTTTTTGGCATCTATTCTAATTTTATTTTGAACCTGTTGTTCTTTTTCTTTGACATCATCAAGTCTTCTTTCACCTGAAGAATTTTCTGTCATTCTTTTACTTATTACTTTTACTAAAAATGGATGATTTCATAAAGTTATATATATATATATATATATATACATATATATATATATATATATATATATATATATATATATATATATACAGAAATATAGTCTTAAAGTGTGCTATATTTATGGGATAAAGTGCTCAATATCAGAGATAGAGCGTGTGTAAATATAAAAGTGGACATGGAAGTCAGCACTTAGAGGCGACAGTCTGTTTCATGCTAGTGCAATCGTCAGGCGACTAGTGCTGTTATTTTTCTCGGCTGTTTATATAAGGGTCAGTGGTGCATTATGGGTAGTATATTTTGGCGGTTACTTTTACCGGAAGTCGCTTATTTGTTTATTTATTTATGTCAAATTATTTTGCTTGTTTGTTTTTTTATTTTTATTTTTATTTTTTATCTTATATATTTATTTATTTATTCTTTTATTTTGATCGGTGTTTTTGGTTAACGTAGTAAAAATTTGTTTATATAGCTTATTGTTGGTAGTCTATAATGGCCGTCATTTACCGGAAATCGCTTGTTCGCTTATTTATTTGGGTCAAATTGTTTTGCTTATTATTATTATTTTTATTTGTATAACAGTTATAACTTTCGTCCGTTCTTTTGTTTTGATTTTATTTCGCATATTCTAACAGGTGTGGTTTTGTGATTTGTTTGGAGTAGTTTATTTTGCTTATTTTATTGTTGTTTGTTTATATATTTATTTATTTTTCTATTTTAAGTTACGTAGTAAAAATTTGTTTTCATGTCTACATTTTGAGATTAGCTCGGATCTTTTATTTAATAATTTATTTTGATCTGGGAAGGTAATGATAGCTATTTTTTCCTCTTTATATATATATATCTATGGCAGATTCATTTTCTTTTTTATATGGTTGTTATTTTTTTCTAAGCTTAATTATATATCTAAAAATCAACTTACTTCAATTTTATGTTTATATTTATTTCAAATCCTATATACTTAAATCTTTTAATTATCGCTTTCTTTACTCTATCTAAATTATGATCATGTTTTATAGTTACTAATTCATCATCTCTATATCAACCTGTGTTTCATTTCTCAATTGTTTGAGATAATTGTTCCTATATAAATTACAATTAACCATGTGTTTCTAATGCATCATAACTCCTTATAGAAACATCAAACTTATTTTTCATGATTTTTCCATTGTTCATTTTTGGATAATAGTTTGTTTTATTACAATTTAATTTTTTTTGTTAATTTTTGGTTCATATTCATGTATATATATTCAATGAATTATTAAATATTTTTCTGTAGTTGATGGATAGAAATCTTTTACAGCAAATTGTATAATATATTCCTTTTTCTTTTTAAATCAGTTTATAATATGACAAAATCCTATAAAAAAATACAAGACAATATAGAAAATGGAATTAATTCAGAAGCTAAAGATGTAGCTGCTAAACTGAATTTAGATTACAGAATAAGTATATTTAGAAAACACAAGCATAATCACAATTAAAGACTACAGATAATTTTAAAACTTAATATCTATGTAGATTAATAAATCCAGGTAAGAACAGAATAAGAAATATTTAAAAAAATACTGGATAAAATAAAGTGAAAACTAAGAATAGAAATGGGAATAAAGCAATGGAAAAGCACAAAAGATGTTATTAATTGATTTAAAAACATACAATAGTATAAAGAATGTGATTTTATACAATTCAATGTGAAGAATTTCCTATCCATTTATGACAGAAAAATATTTCTATTCTGAAAAAAATTCCAATTAATTTCTCTCTATGCTTTTATTATTTGCTATGCAATCCTAGAGTAGATAAAAACTTTGATTAATAAATCCTACCGATGATATCACAGGTCACATGTTGAACTGCTCCAACCCTGTTTCCAAATTCCAGGTTGCTGAAGAAACAGAGAAGAAAATTGAGACATCTAGAGCCGGCTATCGACCAATTGCCAAACATTCATCCATTTTATTTTTCTCAATTGCTGACCTCCCTAATATTGATCCTATGTACCAGTATTCACTCACATGGTTTGTGAACCTCTACATTGCATCCATCCATGACAGGTAAGCAAATGGACATTGATAGGCACTTTGTGAGACAAGGTTTCATGCAGAAATACTCAAGTGTAATCATTCCCATATATAAAAGTTTATATATACAAGTTTTTATATATACAAGATCAACAAAAGTTTTTTGTTAATCATTTTCTGTATTTTTTTTTTAAATTTTTGCCTACTTTCCTGGTCTCCAATGAAAATTTAAACCATAAATTGACCAATGTCTGAGTACTTTCAATTTCCACAAATTATTATCAAAGGGTTTTTGGTTAATATTATTGTGACAATATGTAATTATTTTTTCTTTACACATGTCTTTACACATCATGCCAGTTTTTTTTCAAAAATCATATCTTCATGTGTTGTCACATTGTGTTTCTTTTTTTAAGTTATGTAATATATTATGTTTGTCCCTATATTTTATAAAAAAATTTTGATGTTGGGTTGTTAAATGATTGTGGTCCTTTTTTTCTACATCACCAGAAGAATCTACTATATATTGATATAGTCAAAACAATGCCTGTATATATGTTTAATATTGGGTTAAAAGAAATATTAAATTGCAATTGACTCTGTAGATAAATAAACGTTAACATTTGTTTATATATATATATATATAAATACAAGATTGGACATTGAAGTTAACACCCAGAGGCAACAGTGTTTTATGCTAAACACGATCATCATGGCCTGACAATTGTGTTTAGCACGAAACACTGTCGCCTCTGGATGTTAGCTTTAATGTCCATATATATATATATATATATATATATATATATATATATTAGTTTCCTCTTATAGTTTTTTTAATTTATAGCATGGGGATACAACAGAGGATCAACTGTTTTTTTGTTTAGGAAGTATTGAATATATGAAGGTATGCAAAAATGTTGCTGACTCAACCAAGAAGAAATTTTAAAAAAATTCTCTTTGATCAGATTTTGGTGAGTCGTTCAGGCTGAGATTTCTTCAGCAACCTTTCATAATCAAGAAAATGTAGAGCAACACAAAGTTTTCAAAATTATCCAAGTACAATACAATTGCAAAATGACTTAAATGTGCTGTCCATTTTGGTTGTCACCAATCAACCGTGATTGGATATTTGTTTGTATAAAAGGCTTTGCCAAATGAGAATAAAAATGACATGAATCTGTTTGCAGTGTGCATTTTCACTAAAATAATTCTGATGTTCGGTAATGTAGAAAGCTTCTGTAGTTTATTAAGTAAAATATATTTTGTCAAGTTTTCCATTTGATTGAACAACATATTTTCTCTTTCGTTTCCTTACCTTCTGCTATCTTTGGACTGTGGAGCTGTGTTCACCAAGAAACATTTAGTTTTCACTTATCCAGTACCTTTTCCATAAATTGTACATTAACTTTTATCTACTTTTATTGCCACCACAAAACTTCAACTAATCTATTCCATAGCCTTCCTCATTTTATATTCCATAGAGAGTGAAAGAAGGTGGGTGGAGCATTTTTGTTTGATATTTTTATACCTCTTTTTTCCTTTTTTTTTTTTTTTTTTTGCACCTGCCCCCATAAAAAACAGAAATCGCTGAACTCTTTCCAAATGGTTCATGCATCTGATAGGAATAAATGACAGAAATCAGGGTTGCAACAAAAAGGATAAATAGAATTCTTTAAAAAACTAATAATTTCATTTTAGGACATTTCTTTTTCATTGCATTGGAACCTTTTTTTTTTCACCATATCAATTTATATTTTTATACACACCAGCCATATTAGACTGAGTAATATCATTCTTTTTCATTAGATGAGACATTGTCAATCATCATTAATTTTTTTTATAGTATTTATTTCACCTTAATTTTAGTTAGGTTTCATAATTTATGTAAATGCATTTGATAAGGTACAATACAAAAACTGTTTGAACTACATGGAAAACTTGATTTATTTCAGAAAGATATGTGAATAATCTGTAACATTTACTGAAAATAAAACTGTAAGCATGTAGATAGAAAATGAGTTGAACAAATACACGAAAATAGAAAAAAGAATAAAACAAGGAGATGGTTTCTCGCTGGATCTATTTAACCTACACAGCAAGGCAATCTGAAGAGAACTAGAAGTCCTACCAGGATTTATTATTGGTGGACATAATCTCAACAGCATAAGATATTATTTTGATGACAAACTGAAGAGGAAAACTGCTATGTAATATCAGTCGTCCCATGTGGCAGGGAATGCTGAACAATTTCCTTATAAATAAATAAAGAAGCTCAAAGAGACACAGGAGATGCGGCTCTGCAGAAAAATGCTGAGAATACTGTGCACTGAAGTTTTAAAGAAAATGCGAACAAAAAGACACTTAAAATCAGGAAGGGAAAGTTTAAATTTCTGGACACATATTGAAGAAAAGGTGACTGAAGAATTTAACCCTCACGGGGGATATACTGAAGGTGGGAGAGGTAGAGGATACAGTAAATAACCTACCTAAGGAATTTGTGTGAATGGATGAGAGAACAAGGAAAAAAAGTGAAGGTAAAGAGTCAAACTTGCTACAAGGGACTGGATGTTGTGGAGAGCCATGATCGTCCATGTCTTGAAAGGACATGGCACATCAAATAAGTATTAGTAGCAGTAATATTATCTCGAGTTTTTATTATTACATGAAGCATTGCCAACTATTATTAATTCCTGTCCAGTACTACTTTTACCTTAATTTTAGTTGCTTTTCATCAGAATTCCTCAGAGCCTGTCAGTCTACAGCCATTAGTATAGAGCGCAGATCAGAAACAAAGAATAAGCTCTGGGCAAGACTTCAACTTGCATCTGTTTTGCAGCAGCAAATGAAGCTAAATTAAGACACTTATTAGTGCATCAGATTTATGTAAATATAAATAATGTCTGAAGTTACAAGGTTATTTTTATTGAGTTGTCATTCTCTGAGTTGATCCAGTTTTGTTTTGATTCAGTATTTAGAAAGGATGAAGAATATGTCAGACAAAATGTTTTCTCATAATAAAACCCGATGAAAATATTAGAATTGCTTAATATTTTTTTTAAACTTTTAAAATAAATGATATATAAAGTACTTCTACCCAAAAGTTTAGGAAATTTGAATAGATTTCTCAATCTATCCATTTGTGAAGTTACCCAGTGTTTCCTATGTCTCAGCAGACATTTTAGTCATCTCCTGAAATCACTCCACCATTTTATATAAAACATTCTCTGAACTTTTAAGGTTTGTTTCACTATGTTTTACTGGCCTTCATAAGATATATCCAATCCTGTTTCATGATTTCTTGTGGCTTCCACAGACTTTCAGCTTTTGCCATATGAATCTTTGAAAAGATTGACACAGTCCTGGAAAATGAGCAATCTCCTATTGTTGTTGGGCTTTTTTTATGCCCTTAATGATCCTCTTCATATGCCTTCTTGCTCAAAACCTCAATAAACTTTTGCTTAAATTGACCTGAATAAAACACTGTAGGAATCATCAGTTTGCTTTTATGCCAATCATTCTCCAGTTTTGATTCCCATCATAGTTATAATGAGAAGAAGACAAACTTCATCTTATTTGAAATAAGACATCTCGTTTGGTTTCTTTTAAACACATTTTTTTCTTTCATAGCCTTTATTCAGTGGACCTTGAAGAAAAGAAAATAAGAATTAATCTGTTTTTTTTTTGTATTATAAATTTTAACCTTTTTGCTCTTTGATTGTTCACTAAAGGATGATAACAATTTTTTTTTTCTTCTCCTACAGCAACAAGTCTAAGATTCTGGAACGGCGTCTGCGATACCTTTCAGAACATTTCACCTATAACTTATACTGCAACGTCTGTCGATCTTTATTTGAAAAAGACAAACTGTTATTCTCATTTATTCTCTGTTCCAAAATCTTACTGTAAGCATTCCATTTACTTTTTCTATCTCTTTCTATATTGGCCAATTGAAAAATATTTATTTTTCATATTTTCACAGCTTAAATTTGAGGATGTATAGAAAAAAACATCAGTGTATTTATGGAAATTTTACATTGAAAAGGAATCTGACAGCAAAAAAAAAAATATCCAGGCTTTAAATAAAAATACATTATTAAGACATTATATGGAAATTAATTTAGTTGTAGAACTATCTAGACTAATGTAGAATGTTTTAGAATATTTGAATAGAAAGTGTCTGTTGATCCCATTTAATGGAAGCCATCATTATCTGAATCATATAATTTCAATAAAATGGTCATAAAAAGCAAAAGAGATTCTAAAACAACAAGAGAATTTGGTTAAGAAATGTTGGAAACTTCTCTATAAGTCTAAGAGATCAATTATGCCTAATACTTTTTTGCCTTTAATTTTGTTTTCCTCTTAAGACAGCTCTGGATATTCAGAATGGTTTTCTTCTCAAATTTTACATCAGAATTTATTATTATGTAAATTGCAGGCCATTTATACTGAGGAAATATATTAGGCTGTCGGCCAGGGTAAACCAAAACTGAAATTAAAAGGGCAGGAATTAATGGAAGTACCTTTTAACATCAAGTTTTATTAAAAATAAGAAAATTCACTCTAAGAAAGTTTTGTTGTAATGGATAAGTTTAAGCTCTGCAAAAGGACTTTCAACAACATAGACTTATTTCTATCATTTCAATGTACAGTGTTCTTATGCATGAATCTGATTTACTGGTTTTTTATGTTATTTAAAATAGAAGTACACTTGATAGCCAAATCTTGAGATTAAATTTGTCAGAACAAGTTTTCCATCATACATACAATGTGTGTGTGTGTGTGTGTGTGTGTGTGTGTGTGTGTGTCCATTTTTCCTTTTTTTCACAACTATGGGATTTACACTTAGTTGGATGGTCAATCAGGATCTAGAATATCATATTCTCTTTATCTCCTCAGATTTCCTCTAGTTTGTGTGTATATCAGATTATAATAATTTACTGATTGAGTGTAATTACACCAGTAGTAATTGTTGACTTCCACTGGAGATCAAGGGGCAACAAGTTTCCTCAACATTCCTGCACTCTTCTTCAACTTCTCTGTAACATTTTTGGTAGTGTTTCCTTCAAATGGTATTGCACCTCTTTTCTGTCCTTGATAATGGCTTCATACTTATTGGCTTTCATCTCTCTCTCTCCGAGTGGATGCATATATCCTGGGTATGAGGATGATATCATTGTTCTCAGTGACTCTGTTCAGCTGATGTTTTTACGAGTCGTTTTGATTTTGTAACTCTTGCAGGTCTTCCACTGCAGATAGGTGATTGCTCTCTTGGGCTTCTAAGTAGACCCAGTCTCTTTGCCACTTGATACAACATTATGGTCGATAGTTTCTTCATATTTTATTCTCTTCCTACATTGTGAGGTTGTCCATCTTTGATAATGTGATGATGATGATGACAATAATGGGAACTCGTCGTGAGACTCTGGTCTTATGCAAAGATTATGAACCTGCCGCCTGCCATCCCGCCCTCCCTCCCTCTATTTCTGCATTTAGTCTAGTGCTTCTTTCTTGACCGTATGTATGTGTTGTTCTGCTATTTGGAATATCACCTGTCTTTGGCAGATATACATAATAGTCATCAAGTTGGAAAAGGCTCTTGGCAGGTATCTCTTGCCAATATCACCCCCTCCCGCTCCCCATTGTCAGCACATTTTGGTGCTCAGCCTGTTTATTTCACTTAGGTTCCAGTCGATAATGTTGACGTTGTATACCACTACATATATTGGTCGTGTAGTGATAGCTTTAAATCTATCGATTGTACTATTATTTTCAGTACTATACAAGGTATTTGTATATGCTAGCTTGGTTTAACTTCTTGACTAAGAATATCAATCATGGTCTAAATCTGCAGTCTTAGAAAGATTCCCTCTCTTGAAAGTGGCTTTTGTACACTTTTCACTTCCAAATTCCATCTTCATATTATTGGGGAAAGTCTTGATAATGGTAAGTAGATCCTTCTGCTGTTTATCGTCTTTGGCAAATGTCTTGACATTATCAATGTTGAACAAGTGGTTCAGTTTGCCATTTTGTTGTTTGTACCTATAGCTTCTCTTATTTAGTAGATTACCGAGCAATTCAGGTAGATGAATTTTGGTCATAATGGAGCCTGCTGGAAGATTCTGGTTTCTGATGTTGGCAACCTATTTCCATAAAGGAGATTCAAGATGGTCATTCAGGTTTTTGTGTTCTCTGTGAAGAATATAACAACTGTTGCATAAACTCTGAAAGTCTTGAGCCTTTTCTCTATCCAGAATTGTGGAATGCTATCAAATGCCTTCCTTTAGTTGTTGTTATTGTAAATGGATTTCAGCATTTATTTTGACAAATATTAAGAAATACAAATTCTATTTCCATCTCTCAAATTATTCTCTCATGTTTCTATCTTTATTATTGTCTTTTTTAAATTTCTAAATCCAACTGAAATGCAATTGCTTATCAAATATCAGCAGGCTGTTATGAGCAAATCCAGTTGTCCGGAGCCGATAATAGTTTGAAATAATATTGGAACCCCTTCTTTATCTCCATCAATTCATAAGCCTTAAGGGGATTAATGTAATATTTAGCTTTTCTTCTCTTGGCCAACATTTCCATTCTATTTCGCACAAACTAAAATTCCTTTTCTGTCTGAATTTCTGCAATGAGGAGTGAGTGATTATTATTATTACTTACACATGAACTGTTGTCCTTATCTTTGTTATCACAATATTTTGGTCATTGTGACTTCTATACTTCATACTTTTATTTAATCTACAGGTGTAGACTGTTCTTGTTCCACTGTCCAGGTCTAGGGATATCTTGTCCAGTTCTTATTTTTAGTACTGCTCAGTTATTGCTTGTCCTATTTTCACAGAGTCCAAGTACACGGTGCCCATACCAGGGATTGAACTCACAATTACTGTGTCACTCTATTCACAAACCAATGCTTTAATCCACCAGGCTATTGTCCGGGAACTGACCAATGTCTTGATTGTTGAACCTGGTGGAACTACATCCCTGCCGATTTTGATAGTTTTTCCAATCACCACAGGACAATAAGCATGGGCATTGGAACAAGAACAGTCCTACCCCTGTAGAGGTAAAGGGTTCAATTCAGAATTGCCTGTAGGTTACCCAGATTGGCATACACCTGATAAAAGCCAGAGGGCACAATGGCTAAAACATTGTAATAACAGCAACAAAAGTGAGGACAATAGTCCATGTGTAAATACTAAAATATTTTGTTTTCTTTTACATTTTTTCCCCTCTCTTGATTTGTTAATACAATTTCACATTTTATTTTATTGCTGTCAAGAGCGAAAGGAGAACTTGATCATGGAGAACTGCTCTACTTTTTGACTGGTGGTGTTGGTCTGGAGAACAAACTTGCTAACCCTGATAACAGTTGGCTTTCTGATAAATCCTGGGATGAAATATGTCGTTTGACAGAGATGAAAACCTTCAAAGGGTTCAGGTAAGAATAATTGTCATCCAGTGTTGAACAACAATGTTGCAAAAAAAAAAAAATTAGTAAAAAAAATGTTGTCTTGAATAATTTCTTCCATTTAATTATTGTTTTTGTTCAAGATGATTCTTAAGAATTCACCTGTGTCAGTTTTAAACAAATATTTAACCTGTGATTTGCTTGGAATTTTTTGATTTGCCATTTTACATTTGTCTCTCAACAATTCTCCATTCTGATGTTCTTGTTAGTCTCATTAAAATTTTCTTCAAAATAACAAAATGGATAATGGGTGGTTTCTCTTTGTGTGTGACACAACAATGTCTAACTTGAAAGGGGCACCACAACAAAGTTATTACCGAAACAGTTATATTTACACATGTGCAAGTTGTTCATGTTACTGTTGCAAATATTGACTGGTACATGCTGATTGATCCTTGCTTCCAACATAATCATAGTTAAAATAACAGCAACCTACACATATATGCAGTATTGAGGAAGGCTAATTCTGAATTCCATTTGAAGATGCTGAAATTAATTTACATTAAGTCTTACCAGCCATCTCTTTGTAAACAGGATGAGTGGCTGTTAGGCTTCGTTATATAGTTTATGTAACATTTTGTCTTTGGTGTTCATTTTAGTGGCTGTGCACATCTCTCGTTCTTGATTGAGCTCTGATGAGAGAAGACTAATAAACTGGTTTGGATACTTTTTTGCTAGTTATGTTTCAATATTACCATTTGATGGTAATGTTATTTTTTGTTACCTCTTCTTTGTTAGTTTTTCTTATTTTAACATTTTTTTTATCATTTCATATATTAACAAAAATAATCTGTTTTAATTATTTTTTAATGAATTTATTGTTTGAATAATCGAGTTGAATTTCATCCTTAGATAAAAATTATTTTATATGGCATTTTTTCAAGTTCTAAATAAAATAAGCTCTATAAATGACTGATATGAGGGTGGATCAGTAATTCAGCTGCCTGACACATAGCTATTGGCCAAATCTTGATCTGAAATTTTCACTGTATAATGTTTGACCTGTGATAAACGTTCACTGAAAGTGCCTTGACTGCTTCCCATCCAGTTTTGTCTACCAGTTGTCTTTCATATCCTGATCACTAATGCATTATTGACTTTCCAAAATAGGAGATACAAGTTCAAATCTTATGAGTAACTCATTCTTTGTTTCCCAATCCCTGCTGGCTCCTGAATCATCACAGAATGTAGAACACTGCAAGTGTTGCAATAAAAAATCCAACTCGGTTAAGACATAAAGCAAACCTACTTCCAAACTTAATACTCAAATCAAACGTTCTTGAAGCAACAACGTAAATCATGTTATAAATATAGAGAACTTTATTTATAATGTAACAAGTTGCTTCCAAAAAGATTGAAATCATTCATTTTTATTTAGCAAAGGAAAAAAACAATTTTTTTATCTCTTTCAAAAAGTTATTTTTCTATAATATGGAAATTGCAATGAAAACGAAATCCTCAAAATCAAAAGCCACTTGATTGGTTTGAGAGACCTATCTTTTGTAAAGAGCAAATAATTTACTTTATCAATTTTATACCATTTTCCCTATGATATTTCACCTATTATAGCAACTACCAGAAAAATCAAAAGGGGAAAGATATATTTAAAGAAAAGTAATAACATTCACTTTCAATGTTGTTGTAGTAGATGAAGTGTACATTTTATTATCAGATTGAATTCACTTATTTGAATTCAGAGATAAGGCATTTTTTTTAAATTTTATCTGTGTGTTTGTCTTTTATGAATGATGACCAAACCTGTTTAGATGCAGAAGTCAGTGACCAGACACGAGGCATAAATTTACAGTCCTCACATCTTGACTAAAAAAATTAATGCTATATTTTTCTTTCTGGTTTTTAATTCTGCTAATTTTATTTGAATTCAATTTTTTTTTAGCTCATTTCCAAATTCTTCTTTATCGCAATCCAGCCAAATAATGATTCTTGCAAAGCACAATCCTGCTAATTTGTAATCATTCTAAAACAAAATACTCCCAAATTACAATCCTTCCAAGTGACAATCCTCCTAAATCAAGATTCTACCAAATACAATCCTGCTAATCTACTATGCCCCCAATCCTCCTAAATAAACATCCTCCGAAATCACAATCTTATCTAAAACTCTTGTGTCCATTTGTAATTGGGAAACATTATTGTGTTTATGAAGCCTGCATTATTTCATGAATGCTTCATGTTTTACATTGTTAGTTTATGCAATGAAACATTTTTAGCAAGACTATCCATTGGGATTAAAACTGAGAATTTGCATTCATTTGCATAATAGAGTCAATGCTTGCAAAACAGATTTGATACAATATTTCTATTGATTTGCATAAATGAATTAAACATACTTGGCCTCTTCTTCTCATTCTCTGACAACAACACAAATCCATGATCTCTCTCTCTCTCTCCATTCTTACCTCCCTTTCTTTTTAGATTTCGTAGACAATTACCATCATCATTATTATTGACGAGATGTGCATGCCGACTAAACACTTTTAATATGACTATATATCATAAAAGAAGAACTATTATAAAAACAAAGGATGAAAGTAACTGATAAAAAGAATGCTTTTATTTTTTAGAAGTTATAAAAGAGTCGTGGCAAAAATTAATGCCAGACAATAACTGATAGGTTTGAGAGATAAGGAATTGTTAAAAGGCCATCCAAAATTGTTAATTAGAGAAAATAAGTCAATAATAATTTCTCCATTCTGAGTATTATATAAATTAATCAATTCCTGTTTTTTTCAAACTGGTCTCTTCATTATTTTGGCTAAGGTGTTCCTCAACTCCCTCATAAATATATATTTGAATGCCTATTACTAAAAGGGCAAACACAGAGGAGCGTCAACCTCTCGAAGAGCTGCGAGGGATTCTCAGAGAGAAGTTAAAAACCATACGGCGCGCCGAGTGGCATAGGAGGAGAAGAAAAGAAAGAGCAAAGAAGCGAGCAAGTTTCCTGTCCAACCGTTTTGGCTTCGCAAGAACATTGTTAGGAGATAAACGCAATGGAAAATTGGAGGCATCTCAGGGAGAAATTAACAACTATCTCCGAAATTCCATGAGTGATACTGCGAAAGAGGAAGAACTAGGTATAAATACCTGATTGATTCCTCAGGAGCCACCAGTGTTCCAATTTGACACCTGCTTACACACCTGGAAAGAAATGCAAGAAGTTGTGAAAGCAACCAGATCCGCCTCAGCACCAGGACCAAGCGGAGTACCTTACATCGTGTATAAGCGGTGTAAAGGAATTCTACAAAGGTTGTGGAAAATATTAAGAGTAATCTGGAGAAGAGGCAGGATAGTAGAGCAGTGGAGATTCGCTGAGGGGGTTTGGATCCCGAAGGAAGACAAATCAAAGTCGCTGGACCAATTTTGTATTATCTCCTTGCTGAACACTGAGAGCAAGATCTTTTTCGGGTTATTGTTAAGACGCCTATCGAACTTCATTCTCAGAAATGGCTACATTGACACATCAGTCCAGAAAGGCGGAGTCGCTGGAATGCCAGGTTGCTTTGAGGATACAGGAGTATTGACACAACTCCTAAGAGAAGCTAAAGAAAGCAAAGGGGACCTGATTGTATTGTGGTTAGATCTTGCCAATGCCTACAGGTCCATGCCACACAAACTGGTGGAGGAAGCTCTAAAGAAACATCACGTACCTCCATCGGTTTGCGATCTCATAGTAAACTACTACGAGAATTTCCGGCTGAGAGTTCGTGCAGGTACAACAGTCTCGGAATGAGTGACACTGGAAAAGGGTATAATCACAGGTTGTACAATGTCTGCTGTCTTATTTTCTTTGACCATGAACATGCTGGTAAAGGCAGCAGA